>JAUPFV010000005.1:98549191-98576691 GCA_036936605.1 Limnanthes douglasii subsp. nivea
GTTGAGTTGTAATCAATTGGCTAAGTATGAAACAACAAAAAAAGTTTGAGATTGTTATGAGTGATTGTATACTCAGTCCAACTTTGCTAAGAATACCAGTTAGAGTATGATATTCGTTCTTTACAATAAATTGATGTGTGCATTTTTGAGTTATATGTTGTTATGTCTGATTTTTTAGTTTCGAATGTGTTGAAACCTTATAATGATAAGAGTGAATACCAAAAATTGTATAGGTTTTTATGGCTTTACGTTCTGAATCTGAAAGATTGTATGGAATAATTAATTTAATAGATTCATCTTACCACTTCTAATTTGGTAGTCCATGACCTTATTGCATAGGATATTCAAATCAAATATAAGATTAACAAGGGTAAAAAATAACTCATGTTCATGCTATGTATGTTGTCCCACAATGACCCCACTGCTCAAACTCAGCCTATACGACACCAAAAGTAGGCATTCATATAGAACTCTATATTATTGAGGAAGTCTAAGTGACTAATTTTTTTACCTCTAGTATGGATTTGTCTTTGTCTATTTGAGTCATTTGTCATTTAAATTTTATCTTTGAGATTCTCGTTTGGGACATGTATTTGCACTATGTTATCTAAAAATATTTTAGGTCATTTGAACTTTTGTAATATATCAGATTGTAGTAGTTGTATATTATAAAAATTTGTTTTGTTGCTCATTTAGATATTATTCATTCTTATAATTGGGGTCCATCTCTTCTTTCCACAAAGGTTGGTTCGACCTATTATTTATCTTTTATTGTTGATTAACTTGTTATACGTGAGTTTATCTTATAAAATAAAAGTATCATTTCCTCAAAATTTACAGAAAATTTAAGTTATGACTCAACATAACCATATTGCAAAATGGTTTTCCGTAGAGGAAACATTGTCACCTTGTTTAGACTACTTGTTTCTTGATTTTAATTGTTAACGTTCCTTTTGCTTTTTGGGTAGAAACACTTATGTTTGTGTTACATGTGATGAATAAAATTCTTATTCTGCGTGATTCAAAGATGTATCAGTTTGATAAGTTTCATGGAAAGCCTCTAGATTATTCATCTTTACAAGTGTTTGGATGTATGTGTTATCTTATTGTTTACGTAAAACAGAACCAGTTGTCTTTCTAAACAACATATATGTTTTTTATGGGTTATGGTATTTGATATAAAAGATATCGTTGTTTTGATCCCATAAGTCAAAAGTTATATGTATCTCGATATGTAATATTTCTTAAGAATACTTGTTTTATTCGATTTCGACCAAATCATGTGGCATACCTAATATAAAACTTCATGATATTGATCTTTTTTGTATTGATAATGATACATACATTATTCCCGATGTACCAGTCTATGAGATACATATATCATATTATACTACTTCTTATCTATCAATGCATGAGTATCTTTTTCCTTTGGTGAAACTATAAATTCTTCACCTCTCATGAGATCTACTCGTACAAGTAAGTTTATCAAACTGCCAAATTTTGATTATTCTTCTTACTCAACTCATTTTTCTTCTTTGATAGAAAATATACATGATTTATATGAACCCCAGTCATATAAAAAAGCTGTTTATTATCCATGTTGACAAAATATTATGGCCGAAGAAGCTAACTACTCTTTATCAAACTCGTACATCAAATTTTCTTCGAACATTCACTTGGTAAGTATATAATTGGTTCTCATTATATTTTCAAAATCAAAACAAAATCTAATGGTTCGGTTGAACGGCTTAAGGTTAGTCTTATAGCAAATAATACTCACAAAAATATGATATGGATTATAAGGAGACTTTTTCCCTAGTGGAAAAAATGATGACAATTTGTACCATTATTTTTATTGCATTTGCTCGCCAGTGGAAGATTTTTTAATTGGATGTCAAAAAGTTTTTAAATGACGATCTTTAGAATGAGGTTTACATGACTCTGTCTTCGGGGGTTTCTCACCAATCAGATGAAGGATTATGGCTTAAAAATATCTATATGGTCTCAAGCAAGCTCTTCATGCTTGGTTTGAATTTTTTACTATATTTATTATTTCACTTGTCTTTCCTGCAAGTAATCATGATTTAGCTTTATTTATTAGATATATGACTGCATAAATAATTATTATATCTCTATGTAGATGATATGATTATTATAGGTGATGATTTAGACATTATTGAGGCGGTAAATCTTGATTTGGCTCGTAGGTTTGCGATGAAAGACTTGGGTTTGCTATATTATTTTTCGGAAATTTATGTGCTCAGTCTCAGTAATGATATATTCTTTATCATAAGAAATATATATCTAGTTTATTTGAGCAAGTGCATTTGTTTTATTACCATGATATATATGTTACTTGAAATCAATGTTCGATATTCTCTTATTGATGGTCTTGTGATATCATACCTAACTTCGTATCATAAGTTTGTGGAAATATTGGTTTATCTTACAGTCACTCATATTTCTGCTCAAACATTTGTGGAAATGTTGTTCATGTAGTTAGTAAGTTTGTTGTTTCCCATATTTTTGTCCATTGGGAGAGGTTTTCTTTGTATCTTGTGATATATATATCACTCAGTTCTACAATCTCTTGTTTGTTTTGACATCTTCACTTGAACTGCATGACGAAAATAATGTTAACTGGAATAAAAATTCTCATGATTGTGGTTGGTTTTTACTCTGGGCACGACTAAAATATTCGTGCAAGCCCTCACTCCTATTTTAAAAACGAGCAAGTCATACAATACTTTTGCTCTCCTTGAGAGAATACCTTCGGTGTGAGTATTATCTCGTCCTTATCCTGTAGTATCCAAATATTTCAAGTTCACAAAATAATAATTTTTAGTATCGTACTGAAAATGTCTCGAATATTTATAACTAGGTTAATTCAATATTTTTTTCTCAAAAAATATCTTCAATAATTGCACACATATTTTATTAAATTTAATAAAAAACATTCAAAAATAATAATATTTACTTAAATTAAATATTATAAAAAATATTATTAAAACATAATTTTTTATAATATTTAATTTTAAGTATAAGTTTTGAAAGTGGCCTTAGAAATTTGATTGGATGGATTTTGAAGTGAATAGATTTTTATTTGATTGAGGTTTTTTTAAATAAAATTATATATTTTCAAATGAAATGAAAGCCTTTGGTCAAAATGTGGGTTGGCTAGCTATCAAGAATGTGTTGCCTTCGGATAGAAAAGTATGAGTTACAAGTTTCAAAAACAACAATGCGATGATATTCTTCCCATATCTCATGGTAAAAAAACATCTTGTTCGAACTATTTGTATTTTTTTTCAAACTATAAAATTTTATATGAAGAAATACATTTTTTTAAAGTTGTTTGTTAGTATCTTATTTATTTTTGAATTAGAAAATCGCTTGAACGATGATGGAGTTCTTTTTTAAATAAAAAAAATATTTCTTTATTTACAAGAAGTTAATTCGCTTCATTTTTATCTCCATGCTTCACCATTAACAAAATTATTTTCGAGCTGATATAGAAGAAATATATTTTATGAGAAGAGAATGAGTTCCAAGGCACAAGACTGATTCTACAGTCCGAAGCATTTCTTCTTTGCTTGAAATTGATGGCTGCTTGCTAGAGACTTATGGAAGAAGAACAATAACCAAAGTTCTTACACACAAAAAAACATCCAATGATCATCATGAACCTGCATTTAATCATCAAATAAGAGTTCATGTGGATTAAAATAAAAACAGAGTACTTATAAAATCTGAATTTCTAGTAATTCAACAATTTAAACACCATCCAAATGTCTCTACAAAATATGATTCGGCATCAAAGATCTCAAAGCCATATGAAGATTTGTTTAAACCTTCGTTCAAATCCAATGACTACATTCCATCTGCAATAAAAAAAAAGATCAAATATCTCTCAAATTCTCAAAACTTGACAAACACAGCTTATGGGCACATCAAGATTCACTCTAACTGGAAATTGCTCAAAATATATTCTTAAGAAACAATTACTAACAAAATATTTAAATGATCGCAGGTTTACAGGTGATTACAGTGTTTCAAACTAGGATGGTCATTATATCTTGCCATAATTCAAGCTAAAAGAAAATCTTTGAAAGATATGGATCAGAAATGTTTGGACATTCGATCAATTTGCAATGAGAATTCTAAAGTGGACTCTATTCTTCAACCAAAAAATTTAAAGTCATATTACTCGAGTATGTATTAAAATGGCCAAAGTTCCTATCATCCATACTATTTCTTCCACAATTGGCCAACCTATCAAGACATGGATTCCAGATAAAAATAGAGCCTTCCATATTGCATGTTATGCATGAATCAAATTCAATCTTGCTAAGAAACTTCATCATCACATATGGGTTACTTTGGTGATAACGAGGGTTGTTGGTTAGAGATAAGCTACAAAAACCTCCCTCAATATTGTTAATTATGTAAGAACTTAGGTCATGGGCAAGATATCTGCAAAAAAACTCTGACAAACACTCATGAATTGGAAGAAGAAAAGATATCCGAAAGCCATGAGTCTAAAGAGCCAGAAACTTCAGTAATAAGGTCTCTCAAAGTTAAGTCTATAGTCATTAAGCCTCAACAAGATATCCACATTCATAGTTATGTTTAGTTTGGTTTATTTTTGGCTGAGGGTGATTTGGTAAAGTGTTTAGAGAGACTTTTGATAATTGTATGGTATTTTGTGTTTAGTGTGTAGAGTAGAGAGATAATTAAGCTGCCTACTAGTATTAAATTCTGATCACCCTCATTAATGAGACTGATTGGGGTATTTATACCTTAATTACTGAACCATGGGCTTATTGGGTCAGGTCATGAAACTGGGTCGAATTTAAAGACCTATTAGTCATATAGTTTTAAGTTGATTAGCAACTAGCTTAGTCAAAAGTTAATACATTTGTCCAGTTCAGATATTTGGTATATTAGTATAGTCTGAATTGCCCTTCGGATTTACATGGGGTATAGTAACCAAAAACTCCAAACTCATCATTAGCCCCTTTTTAGGTCTTGCAAACGATCTTTGGAAGAGCTAAAACTCACAAAATTAACACCCATTTTGTCGATCTTCCTGTGCTGTTCGAACTGAAAAAATGTCTCTTCACTAGTGATCATGTTCAAACTTTATCACAACTGATTTCCTTCTCAAAATTCTAAGAGTTTTTCTTGAATCGTGGGACACGTGTCAAGATCTAGTTCGACCTCTTAGTCGTTTTTTCTCTTAGATTATCGCATCCACTAGGTCTAGAAAGTTACCTAGGTTTCAATTTTTCACACATTGTGCAACCTTTAATCATTGCAAAAATTCTATTCATCTTCTCTTTGGTAACTGCTACTTTAATTATTATATATAAACCTTTCTACTATTTCATTGTCTTCCACACTCAAATTTCTTAGAGAGAAAACTCAGTTCATCTTTAAAGTTGTTATTGAGACATATATGTTCATAACCATAAACGCCTTAGTTAAAGGAGGTTGGTTGAACTTGTCTGAATTAGAGATAACATAGAAAGTAGTGAGGGATAAACGTATTGATGTCGGTCTTCCCACTTCCACAAGCGAGAAAGGTAACCAGCCGAATCAGAACGCCGATCAAGGGTCGTCTTCTTCACAAAACCCTAGAACCATAAAACTTCCATTAACAACAGACATTTCACCTCTCCCATCTGTTTTTTCAGTCCAAGAATCTCAAAACCCTTTACCCAAAGAAAAATATGTTTCCAGTATCAGGAAACCCTCACCGTTTATTGCAATGGGATCGGACACAGAAAGATCACCAGGTAAGCTAACTCCTCGCCGGGTTACACGTCAATCCTAAACAAAATCCACACCCACATCTTCAAAACCCTCCGGTTTGGAGGTAACATAGATTGTTCAACAAGTTAAAACATCCGGAAAACATTCTCCACCAGATACCAGAATCTCAGAAGTGTCATCTGCACAACCTTCTTAACAACCAACTGTACAACCACCATCAAAGGAATCAGACCAGCCTCCCTAAAAAATGGTTGAACAGCCTTCCAGAGTGATGGAAGAGAACATGTAGGGAAGCATAGAGGAAGCCCCTTTCGAGGGTGAGGCATCCGGTCAAACAGGGGATAAAACCTCAAATCGGAAAGGCAAAACCAAGTTTTGCATGAATCATCCAGACGCTCTTCCGGAGAGTTTAGAGGGAAAAGTGCCCCTGTTTTAAGAAGGTTAGTGTTAAATACATGCTGGCTCTTCAGAATATCAATTATGTCTACACCCACACAACTGAGTTGGGTCGGATCCGAACTAAATTGGGGATCCCGGAGTCTGTTAAAGTGAGGATCCTTGTTACTCTAGAGACCCCAATGGACTGTAAGTTGAATGAGGTGGTGGTCTAGACCGAAGTACTGAACTGGGGACTTCGGTTCCCATTAGATCTAGAGATTGTTAGATATTTTCATGTAATCAAGTTATGCCCTAGCCAGCTGAGCCCCAACGCTTGGTACACCCTCCTAGCCTACATCATGGCGTCCAGGCTATCAAAAATTCCACTCCCAATGGAACAATTTTTTGTTGTGGCAAGCTTATGTAATAATCATCAAATCCCCTTCTATCATTACAACATGGGGAATGATTTTAAAGTGGTGGATGACCTTCTAGAGTCCGAAAAACCCTGGAGGACGCAGTTCTTCTTCACTAGTGGGCCTTGGAAGAACGGCAGGAAAATCAAAGCTAACACGAACCCCAGCCTTCTAACCAGTTGACGGAAGAGCACTTGTAAGTTTTTTTAAAGTTATAATTTTCTCATTTTGACTAACTGAAGTTTTTCCCTAGTTTTACCGAAGGAGTTCTTGGGCTATCTAGAGGTAGGGTAGAACACTTGTGCGAAGCTAAACGCTTGGGCTTCAGAGAACTGGGGAACCTCTTTTATAATTGCTTCAAGGAAATTTCATAAGGTCTCATCTGTGGAACACCACAGGCAGAAGAAATCTTACATGGGAAGAGTTAACCACCCCTCCCCCTGCTGATGTGATCCTGAAGAGGACAGAAGCTAAGGATGCCAAGTTGTATCTGCTTTCGAAGGTCAAAGCCCCTAGCAACTATGGAGGGAACTGGTTCAGAGAATCAAGAAGCTATCAATGTGGCCTTGCTAAAAGCAGTGGAGGTTACTGTAAAGGAAGTCAGAGGGTCAAAGAACCAACCAAGGCCTCTTAAGAAAGACAAGAAGCGCAAAGCCAGTAGCGATGAGAAGGCTGCAAAGAAAAAGAAGATCACTATGGGGGCAGAGATAATCCTTCGCCCAACAGAAGTCCCTCTCCTAGATCCTGCATATCCCACATTGCAAGAGGAAATTCCAACAGATCTCCAGTCCGGGCAGGTTGTTGGGGATGGTAATGACGAAGTGGACCTTGAAGCCTTTCAAGACATTGGTATTTACTTTAATGATCTAGAAAAAGATGATTTTGCAGGTCCTTACCGTCTTTCCAGCTCCTCCAACATGGTAACTTACAATGGGAAATCCTACTCTATATCCGGAGAACAAGATACCTTAAGTCATGCCCTCCTAGGCTACATCCGACCAGTACTCGATCTGGAGAGGCAGGTAAAAACTCAAACAAGAACCATTACTTCTCTAACCACTCACAAGCAAACCTTGTCAGATAATCTTCTGAGTGCTCAACAAATCATAGCCAAGGCCTCTTAAGGAAGACAAGAAGCACAAAGCCAGTAGCGATGAGAAGGCTGCAAAGAAAAAGAAGGTCACTCTGGGGGCAGAGATAATCCTTCGCCCAACAGAAGTCCCTCTCCCAGCTCCTGCCGATCCCACCTTGCAGGAGGAAATTCCAACAGATCTCCAGTCCGAGCAGGTTGTTGGGGATGGTAATGACGAAGTGGACCTTGAAGCCTTTCAAGACATTAGTATTTACTTTAATGATCTGGAGAAAGGTGATTTTGCAGGTCCTTACCATCCTTCCAGCTCCTCCAACATGGTAACTTACAATGGGAAGCCCTACTCTATATCCAGAGAACAAGATACCTTAAGTCATGCCCTCCTAGGCTACATCCGACCAATACTCGTTCTAGAGAGGCAGGTAAAAACTCAAACAAGCACCATTATTTCTCTAACCACTCACAAGCAAAACTTGTCAGATAATCTTCTGAGTGCTCAACAAAGCATAGAGGTGTTGAATAATGAAAATGAAGATTTGGCAGCCAAGTTGATCGCATCGAAGGCAACCAATACCGAGCTCCAAACCAAATACTCCAGCCTGGCGACATCTTCTTCACAAAACCTCACAGCTTTGAAAGAAAAGTTGAAGACTAAGGATGATGTTATCCAAACTTTATCCAATGAGAAAACCAAGTTGGAAAGCACTGCTCAAAAGAAGATCGAAGAGAAGGAAGCTTTGGAACATCAACAAAAACAAGCTGTTACCGACGATATAGAGAAGTATGCTATCGATGTGGTGAAATCCCTAGAGAAGAGAGATGACGGGATAAAATCCGACATGGTGCTACTGTTTCATGAGACCTTTCCTAAGAGGATCCTTGGTCCCTTATGGAAGTATGTAGAGTATGAGGACATGCCATTCCATACTATAGAAGATCGTGACAAGCACAACTACTCTAGTGGAATAGATTCCACAACTGATGATGATGAAGGAACGGGTGAGAGTTTAAGTGTCGAACTCAAAAGTCCCAAGAAAGATTGTGGTGAAGAAAAATCTGAAGGGCACAAGCCCTAAGGTTTTATTATGTAACTTTTACTTTTGAAAAACTAAAGTCCTTGGATGGCAAAGGCATTTTTTGTACTACTCGTCGGTTTGAGTCTGATAACGTTTAATTATTCAATTTTTCTTCTCTTTAATACTTTGTTTAAATCTTTCATGGCTAATTTTTAAATAACCCCTAGAATTTTAGAAGTTTTGAATCGAGAGTATTCAATATATTCGATCACATGTGTTTAATAATTGTGACCAAATATTAAACATATTCAATCTACTCAAGAAAACTTGAGAGCCAAGGTGTTGAATAAGCAATTTATATTCGAATTGAATTGAAACAAAATCACACTAGACTTTTGAAAAATGCATCATGTATTATTGGAGAAAAAAAATCCGGACACCTTATTAAACCTCTCCGCGCCACCAGGGTAGGAAAGAGTATGCCCAATAATATTTACATTGGTATTTAACAAGTAAATATTTACAAAAGAAATTTATTCTAAATAAAACCTGAGATGCTCAACATTCCATGGATGTTTTAGAGCTCTTCTTTCTTTGTCTTGAAGCCTATATGTCCCTGATTTCACAGACCACATAAGGGCCTTCCTAGTTCGGAGCTAATTTACCGAACTTCTTTTCTTTAGTATGCAAAAAGAATTTCCTCAAAAATTTATCTTCGGTTTGAAAATATCTTCTTTTGACTTTGGAAGCAAACCTGCTCCTCATCAAGCCTTGGTAATGTGTTGTTCTCAAATGTGTTTTAACCCTTTTTCCTCTATTAAGTCCAACTGATTCATAACTGCTACATCATTAGCCTGTTCAGAATAGTTTTGGACCCTGTATGATGGTAAAGTAGATTTTATGGGAGTAATTGCATTCATCCCATACACCAAAGAAAAATAAGATTCTTGTGTGGCAGCTCGATGAGTAGTTTGGTAGGTCCACAATACTTCTTGTAAATAACTTGGCCATTTTCCTGCAGCTCCTTCCAAATTCTTCATCAATCTGGACAAGATGGTTCTATTTGCAACCTTAACTTGGCCATTTGCTTGAGGGTGGAAATGAGAGGAAAAATAATGTTTAATGCCTCCATAGGTACAAAAGGCTTCCATTTCTTTGTTATCAAACTGTAGCCCATTGTCTGTAGTAATCTTCTAGGAACTTCAAACCTACAGCATATGTTGGATACGATGAACTTAATAACAACTTTCGATGTGGTTCCAGCCAAAGGACCTACCTCTATCCATTTATAGAAGTAGTCAATGGCGACTATGATAGTTCCACATCCACCAGATGCCATAGGAAGAGGCCCAACTAAATCCATCCCCCATCTGGCAAAGGGTATTGGTTCATAAATAGACCCCATAGGTACTGTTGGAACATGAATTTCATTCCCATGTCTTTGACATGGATCACATTTCTTCACCATTTCTTTAGCATCTTCCATTATGGTTGGCCAGTAGTATTCGACTAACAAAACTCTTCGGGTCAGTGCCCTGTATCCACAGTGCATTGAGCCTTCCCCATCATGTAATTTGGATAATACAACATGAGATTCTTCAAACCCCAAGCAGCGCAGCAGAGGCCTGCTGAAAGATTTTTTGTAGAGAACTTATCTTATTATCAAGAAACCACGAGCCTTGTATTTAATCTTTTTCGCCACAACTTTATCTGAAGGTAATGTCTCATCAGAAATGTATTGAAGGGTGTGTATCTTTAATCTTTAGGTTGGAGAACAAGTATGCTCATATTTTCTTCAGCTTCTTTCTTTTGATCTAACTGTATAGATGGACAGTACTGTACAAGAATCCATGGGTGGGATTTAGAATAGGCTATAGTTACTAGGGAGTCTGTCAACGTATTCTCCGGTCTAGGAATATGCTCATAGTAAATACTTTTATAATTGGCTTCCACTTCTTTCAATATGAGCAAGTACTTGACCAGCTATTCCTTCTTGGCCTCAGATTGTCCTTGAGCATGGTGGATGAGTAATTGAGAGTCACTCATTAACGAGAATCTCTTAGCCTCACATAGGAGAGCTAGCTTAATACCAACTATGGCTGCCTCGTACTCAGACTCATAGTTGGAGGCCATGAATCCAAAGCATATAGCTTGATACATTTTATCACCATATGGGGAGGTTAAGCAAATTCCATCTCCACAACCCATAGTGTTTGATCCTCCATCAGTTCGAACCACCCATTCCTTTTGAAATTATTTTCTGAATCTTATCCGGAAGAGCTGTCAACATGAAATTCTACGAAAAAGGCAGCCACTGATTGAGCTTTAATTGCCGTTCGAGGGGAAAAATCAATATCGTAGTCACCCAATTCCACTGACCACTTGGTCATTCTACTTGATATATCAACCTTTTGAAGAATATTTTTTAACGGGAAAGACGTTCGAACAATAATAGAATGAGCTTGAAAGTACGGCCTCATCTTTCTTGTTGCAATTACTAAGGCCAGTGCCAACTTCTCCAACCTCAAGTATCTTCTTTCAGCATCCAGTAAACTCTTACTGATGTAGTACACCGGACGAGGGTAATTGTCCACTTCCCTTACTAGAACAACACTTATAGCACATTCTGATACAACTAGGTACACATAAAGCTTTTCTCCCCGAACAGGTTTCAAAAGAGTTTTGGGTGAAGATAAGTGTTTCTTCATTTCAATAAAAGCTTGGTCACACTGTGGGGACCAATTGAAGTCTTTAGAATTTCTCAATATTTGGAAGAATGAAGCGCACTTGTCCGATGACATTGAAATAAATCTGTTCAAAGCAGCCAACCTATCGGTGAGCCTTTGAACTTCTTTAACATTTCGTGGAGGGTCCATCGCCAATAAGGCATTAAGCTGATCCTGGTCAGGTTAGATTCCTGTCTCACTTATTATGTAGCCTAAAAGGTTTCTAAATCGGACCCCAAACACACATTTCTCTGGATTTAACTTCAAATTCACAGTCTTTAAGTTGGTAAATAAATCTTGAAGATCAGATATGTGTAAATCCTCCTCCTAGATTTTAACCATCATGTCATCTATGTAAACTTCCATGTTCCTGCCAATCTGAATAGCAAAAGTTTTGTTCACCAGCCTCTGATAAGAAGCCCAAACATTTTTCAACCCGAAGGGTATCACCTTGTAACAATGAAGACCCCTATCTGTAATGAAAGTAGTATGATCTTGATCCTTCAGATCCACTTGTATCTGATTATACCCTGAAAAGCCATCCATGAAGGACAACAATTTATTTCCAGATGTAGAATCCACCAACTGATCTATCCGAGGAACATGAAAAAGATCCTTAGGGTAAGCCTTACTGAGGTTAGTGAAATCAATACACATACGCCACTTGCCGTTCTTTTTCTTAACTAACACAGGATTGACAGTCTATAAAGGATAATGGGATTCTTTAATATGCCCATCTTGGTCAGACGGTCAATTTCTTGAACAATTACATTTGCTTGTTCTTTTGAAAAAGATCTTCTTTTTTGTACAACAGGTGCAACATCACATCAGATAGACAACTTGTATGAAATAACATTTGTTAGTACTCCGGTTATATCACTGTTTCACCATGCAAACACATGTTGATTATCCAGCAAAAAAAGACAACAATTTCTTCTTTAATTCTGGCACCAATTTAGAACCAATCTTGATATTATTGCCCTCTGCGAGGGAATGATTTTCAATTTCCTCAATAGGTATTATGACACTGGAAGCCTCTCTAGGATCATAAATCTCACCCTCCTCAGTAGAAGGCTCCATTAGCTGCTAATCTTTATATTCCGGACTGCCCCCAATATTTTAGGAGCAAGAGCTGTTGCATAGCACTCCCTGGCTATCTTCTAACTACTGCCTACTTATCTTTGAACCGCATACTTTAAGCACAAATGGACTATAGAGGCCACAATATGCATTCTGGAAAGCCAAGACCTCCCAAAAATTGTGTTGTATGATGTGGGACAATCTACCACAACAAATAGTACTCTTACAATTTTTTCAAAGGGCTCCTTGCCCAACAACATTTCTTCTTCGAATTCCCCAATTACATCTGCAGAACTGCCCGTGAAGCCTACAATGGTTCTATTTGAACATTGAATAACTGCCAGATTCCTCATTTTCTTGTAGGAGCTTAGATATAGAATGTTTTCCGAACTTCCTGTATCAATCAGAATTTAGCGATATGATTTCCCCCTATAGATGCTCCCATAACCACCGTGTCCTCATGAGGTCCTGCAATATCCCTCGGGTCGTCTTCATCAAAGACTATGAATGGGAATGGGGACTGACACTGATGGGAAGACATTCCACCTTCTAATTGGGTAGCCAAATTATGGACATGCCTCTTCCTTGATGAAGTGGTAGTTGTAGTCATAGTATCTCCTCCAAAAATGGTTAATGGTACGAAGAAGTTGATTAGTCCAGAAACTGTTTTAGTTTTTTCTGTTATCACCCCCACCTTATTTCGAGTTGGATCTGGATCCAGAACTCAGAATGTACATCAAATCTTTCAAGGATCACCATTGCAACCTCTTACTTTTGGTTTGTTGGATGTGGGTCTGGTTGGATTGACTTTGCTTGGATCGGTTAGGCCCTTATCCGGTCTCCTTTACCCTGCAATGGGATTGGTTAGTGACTGGAGGAGCTGTTGTAGTGGTAGAACTCACCTGACGGTGCACCCTTGTTTTCTTTGTTTCTTCCACATTGATCTGTTTTCCCACTTGGTTTAATAAACCACTCCAGGTCATAGCCTTCTTCCGAGTCACAAAATCAGATACGTTCCCAGGATTCAATCCTTGTTTAAGAGAAGCAACTGCCAGCTGCTCAAAGCAATCTGTTAGCCCATTCTTTGTATTCACGAAACAACTTATGTAATCTTTCAAGGACTCATTTGGTTCCTGTGCACAATGGATAATGGTGTCCCCATTACCCTTCAGTTCCTTACTCCCAAAAAATTTCCACCGGAAGGCAACCCAAAATGTATCAAAGTTTCTAATACATCCCTGAGGTAAACTGTTATACCATTTAAGAGCACTCCCCGTAAAAGTTTGGGAGAAAGTTCTGCACAAAAGCTTATCATCGTCATCAAAATTCATCATGAAGTTTTTGAATTGTTCTAGATGGTTGTCTGGATCTCGACTTCCATCGTATTTCTCCATCTTGGATCTATCCTTTTATAAAGATATCCAAACAGTATTTTTGCGGACAAAGGCGACTGCCTCCAGTTTTTATTGCGACTGAAAACAGTATCTTCATTAGGAGTTGCAAAAATACTAGGTTCGGACTGAAAGGTAAAGGGATCAATTAACAATTAATCAACATGCTTGTGTGATGATCCTATGCCCTGGTGACTTTTGAGCCTACCATGTTTGTCCTTCTTCCTCTAGTGCTTGTTGGTTAACCTTATCTTTTTTCTAGATCCCCCCTCATCACTGCTTGAGGACAACAATTCTTTAAGCTCTACCTTATTCGAGGAGCTGCTGGAGGATTCAGATCCAGAACTTTCAACAGGCTTAGACCGATGTGTTTTCTTTGAATTGAGGTGAGTCTTTAAAGATGGCTCATTTTCCCTAGGGTTGTTAGTGTGGTGAAGTACTGACGCTTCAGATTTCTCCTTGATACCTTTTTCTGCTTGTTTTATGGCTCTTAGCGCCTCTATTTCAGCCCTCAGCTGGTCTCACTCGTCGATGATGTACTCCTTATTTTCCTTATCACCTTCCACCTCAGGGGGTGGAGTATTTTTCCCATTCGAATCCATCCAAACTTCTTTCCTTACTGGTTTTGAATATAAAATTCAGGCATCGTCGCCTCCCACTGTGGTCACCAATTTGGTTTGGTTTATTTTTGGTTGAGTGTGATTTGGTAAAGTGTTTAGAGAGTGTTTTGATAGTTTTGTAATATTTTGTGTTTAGTGTGTACAGTAGAGAGATAATTTAGTTGCCTACTAGTATTAAATTCTGATCACCTTATTAATGAGATTGGTTGGGGTATTTATACCTTAATTATTGACCCAAGGGCTTATTGGGTCAGCTCATGAAACTGGGTCGAATTTAAAGACCCATTAGTCGTATAGTTTTAAGTTGATTAGAAACTAGCTTAGTCAAAAGTTAATGCATTTTTCCTGTTCAGATATTTGGTGTACTAGTACAGTCTGAATTGTCCTTCATATTGACAATAACTTGAAATATAAAAAGAACTAAATCAGCAAAGATTCTACTATATCCACCAATAATCAACAAAAATATAAAGCAGCAAATAACTCTCTTCAAATACTTGATAAAGAAGTGCAAAACAATGTTATCACTAAAGAAACTCAAAATATTCCTAAACTAAATGGTTGTGTTATCAATGAAGAAGAGTTCATAGAGGCCATCAAAAAAAGGTATATCTCGCATGCATACTCCCAATCAAGATAACATAGGCAGCCTACCAACCACTTTTTTACTAAGAAGGAAGAAGATCTATTAAATCTTCAAAGATCCTCTCAGCAAAAAATTAAAAGGAGCTAATAAACGAAGAAGAGGTTCATTAGTCATTAGGTCTCTACAAAGCCATATAATCAAGGTTCTCAATTTGAAAATTCCCGAGATCGGCAATAAGACTTATTTATGAAGGCTTAAATCTATTGTTGTCAAATAAAATATCAAATTCCTTATCATCCAGGAACCCATTATTAACAATAATCACCATGACCTCATTGCTGCCAAACTTGGCTTTAACCATTACACAGCTAGCATATCTAACAAAATATGGCTTTTCTAGAAACATGATCTAGTGGTCAATGTTTTGTTTGATCATATTCAGTGTACTCATACTGAAATTAATCACATATACATTGGAAAAACTTTCTCTGTCACTTTTGTTTACGCTAAATGTCACTTCTGTAAACTTTCAACAACTGCTAAAGAATGGCTGGTGTTCGATAATTTTAATTCTATATTTTCTTATCCTGAGCAGTCGGGATGTTCTACCTACTGTCATCAAAGCTCGGATGACTTTAATTATATGATTTTTACTGCTTTTTGGAAGATGCATGCTACGTTGGGACTATATTTTCATGGTCTAACAAAATTAAATGGAAGCGCCTTGATGGAGTTGTTTTTAATCAAGCTTCGTCTGACCATTTTTATGATACTAAGGTGGTCCATATGGCTAGGATTTGCTCCGACCACACTCTTTTGTACATCAATATAGTTAAAGATTGAATCAAGCACAAAAATGGGTTTAAAATTATAAATATGTGGTCTTTGGATAAATATTTGATCAACTAGGTCGAAACTAACCGGACTCAATACATGGAAGGATACCCTATGTTTGTCTTATGAAATATAATCATAAGACTTAAGGTTGCTTTGAAGGATTGTAATAAAAACTACTTTGGTAACATGTTTTTTAAAGTTTTTATTACTGAAGAAGTTGTTAAAGATTGTGAAGCTAAGTTTCAGTCCTCCAATAGAAAAGATGATATAAATAATCTTTCTAAAGCAATTGTCGATCATCTTATGGCTTTTACAATGGAGAAAAATACAGTTTTTAAAAATGTTACTCCAATTGGATTAAAGATGATGATTGGAATACTAAAGTTTACCACAATTTTGTCAAGAAAAAGAGAAGAAATGGCATAATCTCTAGCATCAAACTTAACAATAATTGGATTACTAATGAAGATCTTCTAAGTTCTTCTGTTGAATCCTATATCAAGTATATTCTTAATTCTTCTCCTTATCACAATTTTCCTGAAGAAAATGCTTACATGAATGACAATATATATAAAATTATTCCTAAGATTATTAATTATGCAGATAATAACTTATTGTTAGCAATTCCTACTAAAGAAGAGATTATAAACATCATTTAAAACCTCAGGCCATCTAGTGCAGCAGGAATGGACGGATTCAAGAGATGCTTGTTCCTCACTTGCTGGAAAATAATCAAGCAAGATTTCTATAAGCCAATGGAATCCTTCATTCTTAGTCAAGACATCCCCAAAGGCATCATGGCTACATGTATTATCCTGATCCCCAAATCCTGCAATCCAACAACATGGAAAGACTTTAGACCTATTAGTTTGTGTACTCTTAGTAAATAGAATCATGTCTAAGGTTTTAAATAACAGACTAACTAATCTTCTTCCTAAGCTTATTTCTGAAGTGCAGGGTGGTTATGTTTAAGACAGGTCTATTCAAGACAATATTATTCTGACCAATGAGCTAATCCATGACTTAGTCAAGAAAATAAAGGCAGACAACATAATGATCAAAGTTGATATGACTAAAGCATTCGATTTATTTATCTCATAGCTTATTTATTAAAGTTCTTTAATCTTTTGGATTCAACTATAGATTTGTCACCTTAATTAATAGTCTGATTAAATCAGTTTTTGGTTCCCATTATCATCAATGGCAAGGCCATATGCTTTTTTAAAGTTTAAAGAGGCATTAGACAAGGGGACTCATCGTCTTATAGTTTTTTTATCGCTGCAGAAGAAGTGCTCATAAATGGGCTTAGTATACTATATGAATCTAATAAAACTTTGAATTATTCTTGTAGAAGTAACATTACTATTCATTGTCTTGCTTTTGCTAACGATTTATTATTCTTTACTAATGGTATTAGTTCATCTACGAATATTCCTGGGAACGTTTTACATAAATATCAAGATATTTTAGGTCAAGCAATCAACAAAGAAAAAACTACGATCATTATACCAAACAACTTATCTCAAGATAAAATTAATACACTTGTTAATTAGACCAACTTCAGCACTAAATTTCTCCCTACTACTTTATCTTGGCATCACTCTCAACTCAAACAACAAGCCAACAATTTTGTCTTTCTTCTGGAAAAAAATCAGAGATAAGATCAATGATTGAGTGGGAAAAAAATTATCTTATGGTGGAAGACTTAACCTTGTCAACTCGATCTTAATGTCTATCCATATCTATTAGATGTAAAGTTGTTGGCTTCCTCAGGACATCGTCACAAAGATTGAAAAAATGTTAAACACATTTATTACAAGCTCTTCAAGTGACATAAACAAAATTCACTGGTCTACTTGGTCTACTAATTGCAAGACTTTCAATGAAGGTGGTCTAAATTTGAGAAACTTAAATGACATTCTAGTCATTTTCTCTTGCAAGCTTTGGGTCAAGTTCATTCACAGTATCTACTACAATGACAACCATCCTCTTCAACTCAACTACTCTAAACAAGGCTCTTAAACATGGAAAAGGATCTCTAAAATAAATATCTTTGCGGAAGGAAATATCAGGTGGAATTTGGGGAAAGGAACATGGACTTCTTACTTGGTTTGGCAAAACTTCTTTAATCAAGTTGGATGCTAATTCTGGTAACAGATGATTCACTGGTGATAAAGTCAACTCTTCCTAGAAAAACAATGCTTGGAATATGAACAAGATCATGTACTTATTCACTTCTTATAATATAAATTTAATTTCTAAGAAATCTATTGATGATCAGGTTGATGATTTTTATTGGCAGCTTTCTAAAAATGGTATCTTTAACAAAAAAGATACTATGTTCAACATTAGAGTCAATCATAGCAAATCTACCCTATTTGACAAGACCTCGAACCAAATTACTCCCAAAAAATGATGTTTTATACTCACGAAGCTCTTACATAATATGTTTCATATTGACTCTTTTATACAGACTAGACACATAGTTTTAGTATCCAAGTGTCAATTTTGTAACAACTTAGAAACTACTAATCACATATTTGTTTTTTGTAATTTTTTAGTATGGTCTATACGGTCTTATGTTAAAGCTATATTTAGGGTGAAAATTGGGAAATTTATGTCTACAACTCACAACACTAGATGTTGTTTTGGTCATCTCCAAATAAATCTCATATCGAATCTATCTTGCCTTCAATTGTCAACTGTGTAATATGGAAATCTAGGAATAACGTTAAATTCAAAGACTCTTCCATCTCTCATATCTCATCTATTAACTATATAAATTATATTTTATCAAGCCTAGATCATTCTAACATATTTAAACATAAGTTTTGGAAAGATGTTGAGAATGCAACTACTATCCTAGGATGCTTCAACCACCCCAAGAAGAAAAAAGAAGCTACTCACCTTTCTTAGACTACTCCTCACCATGGAAGATGCAAACTAAAAACTAACGGTTGTTGTCTTGCTTTGAAGAATCCAGTATAGGTGTTATAATCCGAGATTAAAATGGTAACATTATTCATGGCTATAGTAATAGTAATATTTATAGCAAGATTTCTCATATTAAAGCTGAATCCATAACCCTTCATGATGGTCTCCAAATTTGCAAAACAAAATATTCAACTAACGTAGATATAAAAACTGACTCAGAGATATTAGTTTCTCTTTTATATTCTGATAAAACTTCATGGTCCTTGAGTTTATCCTTAATTGTATCAGGTCTCTAACATGCCCATATATTATTCTTCATCATATTTCAGAGAACAAAACAAAGTGGCTGATTAGCTCGCTAGGTGGACTCTGAAATGTAAGATGAAAATAAATCATCTTAATTTCCAATCTCCTTCTCAACTGAGAGTTATCACCCTTTTAGAGAGTGTTGTAATGGGCTACATAAGAATTAAACAACTGTGTTCTAATTTTATCTCAAATTCCTCTGCTAGTTTACTTTAATTATCTCTTACTCTTTATCAATGCTGTTGCAGGATTCCTGACAAATATATGCATAGATAATGTTTTTATGTCCGGTTATAGTCTATGGATTCCTTCTTAAGCATTATATTGGCTCATCAATGTGGTTCTTTCGATCATATTGTGGAAACCTATCTATGGCTCCTAATTATTTCAGACTCGTTCTTTCAATCAAATTTTTTTTCTTCAAGGGCTCTTCAGACTATCTTAATCTGAAACAAGCTTGAGGATCAATATTAAGCAAAACTTTATCGCAATATATCTAGCATAGGGTTTGTCTCTGAATTCTAAGAACCGCAGCTACTTCAGCCTTACCTGATGAGATTTTGAAAGCAATGGTGCATTATGTATATCCTTCTCTTCGTCATATCATGTTTGCAAGTCAGAAAGCTTCAATCTTGTACTTTGTCAAGCATTTAATATGCCTTTGTGGTTTCTCTCACAATTGGCTTATATATTTTATAATGTCCAGCTTCAATTCACCTCGATTATGAAGTACTTCATCGAATGGTTTCAAATGAATAAAAACTTATTTTTTTTCTTCTTTCGATTATCTGATGAATATCTCTGAAAATCTATCGTGATACAATCTAGTTCTGTTTCAGCTCGTCCAAATGAAGCTCTTTGAAAAGTTATCGTTATGAAGTCTAGTTTTATTTCCGTTGGTCCTAAATTGTGGAGGGAATTTGAATTTTAGTTCAATTTTTTTGTGTTGTATTAATAGCATCAATATTCTCTATAATCAAATAGCCTTTTTTTAAAGGCTAGATTGTCAAGCCAAATTCTTGATAGATATTTTTCATATTTTATTTTTACAAAACAACATAAACTATAAGTTTAAAGTTTTAATTCATAAAGAAGTTAAACAATAAAAAGAAAAAATATATTTTTATATTCTAACCCTAAACTTTAAATTTTGAATTTTAAATTTCAAAATATAAAAATATATTAATTTTTTTAAAAAATATTAAATAATATCGTATCACTTGGTAAATGGATAATTTTTTTGTAACTATTTTTCCCTTTTAAAATTTCACAATTTTTTACCTTTTGAGTGCTTCTATTTATAGAAAACTATAGAATTTTTTACCATCGCCTTGTGCTTCTTTTTATTCATCATCTCTGGACTAATTTTTTAAAATCACGTTTTAATTATTCTTTTAAGAATGCAAAAACTATTTTTTTATTTAAAAATGATTGAAATTAAAAAAATTCACGTGGTGAAAATTTGACAAATGGTAAGCAAGTAAAAAAGTTAAATATAACCTAACCTTTTAGGCATAAATCTGAATATAGTCCATCGACTATTGTGTTTTCTTTCATTTAGTCTCTCGACTAAAAAGTCACTGGTCAGGGTCCCTGGATTATTAAAAATGTATAAATTTAGTCACCGCGTGTGGTCTTTTCCCTTGTTCAGCCACGTGTCCCTATTTTTTGTTTTTTATTTTTTATTTTTTTATTCTTGTAAAATAGAGTAATTGGAAGGGTAATTTCGTTTTAAAAAATCAAACTAAAGTCAAAGAAGATTTTTAGATAAACTTATATCACTTTTAGGTATGTATAACTTTTGTTTTTGCTAATAAAATGTTTTATTGAATGGATAAAGCCCTAAATTTAAGGGTTACAATTAAAAGAAAATATTTTAACCCCTATTTTTCTAAATTTAAAAAAGCAAAAGAGGCGCCAAATGAAAATGAAAAGTTTAAAAAGCCCTCAAACTACAGAGGCCACTAGATTGAAAATAATGCGCTATTGAAATTTCAACTTTCACCAGCTTTGACTTCTAAGGAAGATCTGAAATCAATTTCTACGAGAAATCTTCAGTAAACTTTCTTCATTCATACTTTAGTTGAAAAAACAGAAACAACTTTCATCTTGAAAGATTGCACAGTCCAGTCCATATCAACAAACTAATATTTGACAGCTTCAGTCCAGTCCGATTCAGGAATTGATAGACTAGAAGAAACTATGCGAGCAAAGGCATTGTACCAATGTTAGTAGCTTTAAAGTAGAAACATGAATAAGATTCAGTAAGCAGAAGCATTAAAAATAGAGAAATTAATCATTTATGATTATAGAATTAACAATAAATCATTAGATGGAGTTTCAGATGTATCCCAATCCTTAGCTTTCGAGATTGATTATAACGTTTAACCTTAGAAATTTCAGAAATTCCGTCCAACTTGTACAGAGGAGAGTCTCTAATATAAAAGTCAATCCAAAATTCTATGTCACGAGACTCAATAGTCCACTTAACCTTAGATTCAGCTTTGTCTTTGATTAAGGCAAGTCTTCTCAAAACTTTCGAATTGTTCTTAGCTTTGAAGTTAGCTAAAAGCGGATGAATATTTTTACGATAATTGCTATGAGTATATCTGGCCCACAACGACTTATTTTGCTTAAACTTAATCCAAAGATTACAAGAGATAATATCGTGGATGTCTTTCAAATTTCTCACATTTACACCACCTTCAGGGAAGTTTTTAAAAACTTTTTTCCAACTAATCCAGTCAATCTTTGTAGCTTCTTAACTGGTACCCCAAATAAATCTGTTGAACATCTTCTTTATTCTGTCAATAATTTATTAGGTATGATGTTACTTTGGATCCAGTAGCTAGGCATTACCATAAGGACGGTGTTGATAAGAGTGATTCTCACTCTGTAAAATAAATTATTTCCCTCAAATAAGTTATTCTAGTTTTAACATTGCTGATTAGGGATTCATAATTCATAGCCCGGTTGTTGTTGCTCAGACTAATTCCCAGATAAGTAATTGGCAGATGGGAACTTCTAAAACCAGTAACATCTAATATGGAAAGAATTTAATATTAGGAAGAGTTGTTAAAGTGATGATGGTTGTCTTCTCTTTTGTTAATCATTTGTCTAGAAGATTCTTGATAATCTTGTAAGAACTTACTAAGAACAACAATAGCATAGTTAGATCCATTAGTGAAGATTAGAAGGTCATCAACGAAGGCTAATGTATAAATACACATATAGTTTATGGTTTTATATTGAATGGCTTTGTTATTACAGAATAGAAGATTGAGGAATCTAATCAGAGTTTTTTAAGCAATTATAAACAGACTTAGAGAAAATGGGTCTCCTTGTCTTAAACTCCTCATAATTTTTAAATAAACAACATCATTTCCATTTATTATAACAGAGGTTTTGATATTTTTGATAATGTTGTTGATTAGGTTAACAAAGTCATTGTTAAAACTAAAAGTTAAGAAAACTTTCCTAAGGAAGTTGTGGGACATTCTGTTAAAGGCTTTAGCAATGTCAACTTTAATCGTAATGTTCCCAGCCTTAGTCTTTTTATTAAGATCGTAGATCAATTCATTAGCAAAAAGAATATTAGGATCCCTTAGATCAGTCTTGATAATGGTCCAGCAAGTAATGTAGAAAGTACAATTAAAACCACGCATTCCAACGGCGCTTGCTGGGTTTAAACCTTTGATAGCTGTAAAGATTCCTTCATCACTAGACAGAGTCATAAGATCTATATTGTCCTGCTTATTTATCGGGTTAGAGATGACATCAAATACGTAGCTGTTTAAAAGATTTTTCTCAGAAACATGATTAGAATGAGGATAGTTAGTTAATATGTTCCTAAAATAAGTTTCAGTATAAATATTAATTTCAGTCTCATCTGTGATCCAGTTAGCTTCATCTTTAATTTTTTAGATTTTGTTCTTTCTTCTCTTCTTTTTGACAAAAGTTTGATAGATTTTGGTGTTTCTATCACCATCTTTTATCTATTTGGAGTAAGTTTTCAGGTACGAGTAGGTTTCTTCTTGAGTAAGAGATTGAAGAAGATTTGCATTAGCATTGGACCATTATTTCTTGTTAAGATCATTGTGCTCATCTATTAATAATTGTTCCATTATGTTGACTTCTTCCTCTGATTCTTTCACTTAATCGGAAACATTACCACAAACTTTAGCATTATAATCCTTAAGAGAAACTTTTAATCTCTTCAATTTGTTCCAAAACCTGTGAAACATAGGATCCTATATTTTAATTAACCAATTAGTTTTAATAATTGGAAGAATTTTTTCACTTAAACACCACTTATTTAGAAATTTGAAGCAGGATTTTGATTTAGATTTATCATTCGAGACGGAAACAATAATAGGCATATGATCAGAGTAGATTCTAGGAAGGTGTTTAATAGAAGTTTTATTAAAGTAGTCTATCTCTTCATTTTGTTTGTCCAGGTAAATCTATTCCCAAGACTATTTATTGATCAATCGAGGGTGGTCAATTTTAATTTTCATAGAGAACCAATTATTCCATTGAAACCAAATTTTGTTGGAGAAGTTGGTAGTGTAGTGACATAGACCAATCTTAGCAGCAATGGAGCTACACCTCCCGATTTGTCAGGTATACTACGAAGAATGGCATGGATTGGTAGGAAATACCATTTCGGCACAATATGAGGCAGGGTGGGCATCAATCTGATCTTCTTTAACAAGGGGTTCTTAAATTGTAAGAATGCTTATTTTCTCTTTAATAATGATGGATTTAAGTCTTCTCAATGAATCTCTATTAGTTATTCCCCTGATATTCCAACTAAGTAGACTTATCATCCTTCTAGTTTGGTTTGCTAGTCTTGTTGGTCCTACAGAAGAGCTTGTAAATTCCTTTTTCAGTCTTGCTTCTGTTCTTAGCTGTATTAAGTCTCTTATAAAATAATTCATGAAAAATTTGATCCATTTCTTTCTTTTTCAGGTTCGGGGAAGGTGGAAGGCTTCCAAAATTCTGGTTGCTGAGAGTGTAGTTCCCCTTGGCATGGCTTTCCTGATCTTGGTTGATGTTGACAATATAGTCTTCTTCAAGATTTCTTATGGATTTTATGATCTCACAAATTTTGGAAGTACTTTCATTCACTGGGTTGAGTATTGTTCATGAACATATTGAACTTTGTTGTTCTTATCTTTTAGTGAATGTTGATGTTTTTATGCATTTGGATATGTTTGAACTTCTTGATAGTCTTTCACAGTTGAGTTAGGCTTAATTATTATAGAGTTCAATTTTGGGTTCTCCTGTAAGGTAGTATCCTGGTTATAATATATGTCTTGGTCAAGGTTAGAGGAAATTATTATTTCTTGAACTTTTGAATTCACCTTTCTGCACTAGTTACTATCATGCCATATGTGGTAGCACTAGTTGCAGTATTGTGGAACATCCTTATAGCTTATTTGGAGCCAACATCCATCATTTGCCCCAAATCCCACACAAACATCCTATTGAAGCTTCTTAGTTATGTCTAATTCTATAAGAGCATAAGAGGCATTGAATAAAGGTCTGTTTTTGGGAGGGATCCAACATTTTAAAGGTTCACCAATGTACTCGTCAATTATCTGTGTTCTTATAGACCACAACTTTCACATTTATTCATTGATTGCAATAGGACTGCCATTTACTAACCCTCATGTTCTTTTTCACCCACTGTTCATATTGTTCTAGACCACAACTTTTACATATATTCATTGATTGAGAATTCAGTTAAAATATGCCTAGAGTCTCAGTTACTTACATTGACCTATCCAGAGAATTTTTTTGATTCTAATAACTGATTTAGGGACTATCTTTTTCGAAGCCTTGTGAAAACTTTCCAATTAGAGTAAACTTGCGAGAAATTCTAAGGATTTCTTTTGTTTTTTTGTTGAACTAAAAAGATATGGGGGAGTTTAGGTGTTTGATTGCAAATGGTTTCAGATCTTCATGGTTTGTTGATGATTTTGATGGCTTAACAACTTTGGTAAAACTTCTTAAAGGTAAAGCAGAGAATCGCCTTTTGAATTTTGCATCATCGCTTTCAGTGTTAGGCTTATGTATAACTGGAAAATCTCGTTTGTATTGCTATATTTCTTACGTTTTGGCAGATAAACATGATCATAAATCGGAGCAAGCGATGAATTCATGATACAAATTCAGAGGAACAAGACATATGCCGACTATACAGACAAGAAATATCAACACAGTTAATATGAAAAAAATCAGATGATTCATAAAATTCAAAAAATAGACTCTTTATTTCTTGAAGCAGCGTTTCGTACTAAATATATTTTCTTCTTATATTCACATTTCAAATAAAAAATAGGTGTATATTACTTTACCCAACTTCTTATACATGTCTCAGACTGAAACTTAAAGGTTTTTATTTTTATTTTAGATATAATCTTTATTTTAGATTTGAAGTTTTCATCTAAATCTTTAGATGTTTTATATATTTCAACATAAGCTATATTGTTCTTGTATTGTTTATATTTTGGTGGCGGTTTCATGGTTTAGTTTTAGTCGTAAGCCGGTAGGCCGGAATTGTGCAGTTGCTTAAGGTTCGTTACATTTTCGTTAATTGATTCATTTTGTATTTTTAATTGATCCGGAGACTATTATATAGTTTTTTGTTGGAAAATATTTTAAACTTTTGTAAAACTAATTAAATATGTAAATAATATTTTAAAATACAAAAGAATAGCAATACTATTTAGAAGAAAGTGCTAACCAATACTTTGGATTTTCAATTTATGTAAAGAAGTTTCAATACTATGTTTTAATACAATAAGTGTTTCAAAAACCCAAACAAATATAGTCAAAATGGGCTTTATTCTTTAATTGCTTACAAAACACCTTTCATAAAAGATAAAAAATAAAAAGGTGCATCCACTTAGAACATTTTACAATAATTGGCCGAGATTCTATATATGATTGTATTTTATTATCAAAACTCGTTGGAGTACTAGTTGGCAACCAACCTAATGATAAGAATTTCACTTTTGCAAACGAAGCCAACACTACACTACGCGTTGGAATGGAACTTCCGTGTCTTCTACATTTATATAGGTTTGCTTGTATTGTGACAAACTTTTTTCTTATAGAAGATAACTAGATAACGCGTTGCGGCCGGTAATGTAAAATTTAATCATTTTAAATTTCAATCAAATCACTCTAGGGGTTGTTAGAGAAGGAAACTTTAGCCTCTCTCTAGAAACCCTAATTAGAGTTTGAGACCCAGCCGTCAATAGCCATTTTTAGGCGATTCAATCCCCTTCTTCTATAATCTAGATTCTTTTTTTTGGAGTTTTAAATCTAGACTTTATACATTCCTCTCTTTCGAGTTATGGTCGTTTCTTTGGTAAACCTTTTATTTCTTTTGTTTCATCTTCCTACTTTTTGGATTTCATAGCCTTGGTTTCCAGCTCCTCTGAACGAGGATTGATAAGTATCACAATTGTTTGAAGACTTTACTGGTCGTGGTTTCGCCGTGAAGGTGCATCCACTAGTAAAACAGGCGACTTCAGCGATTTCTCGGTACGTTTTTCGCGCGGCACTCTTCGATCTGAAGTCTGAGACGATGGTTTCCATCAGATCTGAAGTCTGAGACGTAGTATCCATCAGATCTGAAGTCTGAGATGATGGTTTCCATCAGATCTGAAGTCTGAGACGTAGTATCCATCAGATCTGAAGTCTGAGATGATGGTTTCCATCAGATCTGAAGTTTGAGACGTAGTATCCATCAGATCTGGTTCGTACGACGTTGTGTTTTGTGTCTGCTGCAAGATTATGTCTAGCTTTTTCATAGTTGTATTTAGGCGCCAGAATCTGTCCGGGTTTATCTCCGTATTTAGGTACTGAAATCTGATTTTTATTTTACTTATGATGTATTTAGGTGCCGAAATCTTTAGCGGCGGTAGTATTTAGTATTTGGATGTCGGAATCTGTTTCCACATGATATTTGTATTACACTATAAATCTTTTTATTATAAATTTAATGCTTTTAAAAACCAAAAAAAAATTAATCATTTTATAGAAATTAAATTGATAATAAAAACTTAAAAAAATCATTTTAAAAACATATAAATAAATAAACAAAACATTGTTACAAACATACACTATATACAAACCATAGCCTCCAAGAGGGTAGCCGAGTTGGTTGAATATGACATTCTCGTGACCAAAGGTCATGAGTTCGAGTCCCTCTACATACGCTTTCTCGGCTGAGCCAGTCACTTTGTGTGATTTACTTTCTGGCATTGCACTCATTGCATTCTGAGTAGCGGCTGCGGATACCCTCCGAAAATATAAAAATAATAAGTAAA